>CM022702.1:4953959-4973656 GCA_012295165.1 Asparagus setaceus | reverse complement strand
AGAGAGAGAGAGAGAGAGCTTGATCCCTTGGCTAATAAATTCGCAGAGGTCAAAATTCACAATTTCATGATTTACAACCTTGATTTTTGGCTATTATTAATTATTTTGACCCATAGGTAAATAATTTTGTGAAGTATAAAATTTACGATTTCGTGAGCTAATTTTATGCTATTTTATTCTCTTTGATGTGCTGTCAGATATTTTTGTGGTTGTCAAATTTCACGATTTTATAAACTATAACCTACGAATTTTAGCCAATTTTAGATGTTTTGATCCTTTGGATAAGAAATTTATGGAGGCCAAATTTTATGATTTCATGAGCTATAATCCATGATTTTAGCCACTTTTAGTCTTTTCGACCTGTTTGCAAATAATTTCATGTACGCCAACGTTCATGATTTTTGGTCATTTTAAGTCATTTCGATCTGTTGGCAAATAATTTGGTGAAAGGTAAAATTCATGATTTCATGAGCTATAATCTATGATTTTTGGCTAGTTTTAGTTATTTCAACATGCAGGCAAATAATATTATGAAAGCTGAAATTCACTATTTCGTGAGTTGTAACCCTCGATTTTTGATCATTTTTAGTGAGCTACAACCCACGATTTTAAGCCATTTTTCATCATTTTGTCCCTTTGCCAAATATTTTCGAGGTTGCTAAAATTCATGATTTGATTAGCTATAACATAAGATTATTGGCCATTCTTAATTGTTTCGACCTGTTGGCATATAATTTCGCGGAGGCCTAACTTAACAATTTCATGAGCTATAATTCACGATTATTAGATACTTTTAGTTGTTTCAATCCATTACTAAATAATGTCATCCATTGCCCAATAATGTCACAGAGTCTAAAATTCACGATTTCGTGAGCTATAATCCATGATTTTTGGCCAATTTTAGTCATTTTGACCCATTGTCAAATATTTCATGATTGCTAAAATTCATGATTTCATGAGCTATAATCTATGATTTTTGGCTAATTTTAGGGTTTTGACCTATTGGCAAATAATTTCACAAGGACCAAGATTCATGATTTTGTGAGCTAGAACCCATGATTTTTAGCTAATTTTAGTCATTTTGACATGTTAGCAAATAATTTCATGGAAGCCAATATCCATGATTTCATGAGCTATTACCCATAATTTTTTGCCTTTTTAGTAGTTTCGACATGTTAAAAAATAATTTTGTGGAGGTTAAAATTTACTATTTTATGAGTTATAACCCACGATTTGTGGCTATTTTCAGTCATTTTAACTCGTTGGCATATAATTTTACAAAGGAAAAAATTATCGATTTCATGAACTATTACCCACAAAATTTAGCCATTTTAATTTGTTGTGACTAGCAAACTAATTTTGAGGTGGCTAAAATTCACGATTTTATGAGCTATAACCCGCGAGTTTTAGCCATTTTTAGTCATTTAAATTTTGCAGTTTTCAAAATTAACAATTTTGTATACTATAATCCATGATTTTTGGCCAATTTTAGTCATTTTGACCCGTTAGCAAATAATTTCTCAAAAGGCAAAATTCACTCACGATTTTTGGCCAATTTTACTCATTTTCATCCGTTGACACATCAATTCGTGGAGATCAAAATTCATGATTTTATGAGTTAGGATCCACGATTTTTGGCCATTTTCAGTCATTTCGATCCGTTGGCAAATAATTTTATAAAAGCTAAACTTTATAATTTCATGATCAACAACTCATGATTTTTGGCTAATTTTAGGGGTTTTGACCTATTGGCAAATAATTTAACAAAGGATAAAATTCACAATTTTGTGAGCTATAACTCATGATTTTTGGCCAAGTTTAATCGTTTTCGTCTGTTAGTAAGTTATTTCACGGAGATCACAATTCATCATTGTATGAGCTATAATCTATGATTTTTGACTAAATTTAGTTATTTCGATCCGTTGGCAAATAATTTCACAAGGACCAAGATTCATGATTTTGTGAGCTAGAACCCATGATTTTTGGCCAATTTTAGTCGTTTCTATCCATTGGCAACTAATTTCGGTGAGACCAAAATTCATGATTTCATGAGCTATTACCCGCAAATTTTGGCCATTTTTATTTGTTTGGACCCGTTGTCAAGTAGTTTTAAGGTGGCATAAGTTCTTGATTTGGTTAGCTATAACCCACTATATTTGACTATTTTTAGTCATTTTGACCCATTGTCAAATATTTCATGGTTGCTAAAATTCACGATTCCATGAACTATTATTACCCATGATTTTTGGCTAATTTTAATTATCTCGACTCATTGGCAAATAATTTCACAAATAATAAAATTTGTGATTTCAGGAGCTATATCTCACGAATTTTGGCCAACTATAGTCACTTCGATCCAATGATAAATAATTTTGTGAAGGCTAAAATTCATGATTTCATGGGTTGTAATCCATGATTTTTGGCCATTTTTAGTCATTTTAATCTGTTGGCAAATAATTTCGCAGAGGCTAAAATTCATGATTTCGTAAGCTATTACCCATAAATTTTGGTCATTTTTAGTCATTGCGACCAATGGGCAAATAATTCCAAGGAGAAAAAAATTAACGATTTTGTGACCCATAACCCATGATTTTTGACCAATTTTAGTCATCTCGATCAATTGGCTAATAAATTCACAGAGGCCAAAGTTCACAATTTCATGAGGTATAGCCCATGATTATTAGCCATTTTTAGTTATTTCGACCCGTTAGTAAATAATTTCGAGGAGGCTCATATATGATTTCATGTGCTATTATCCATAATTTTTGGTCAATGTTAGTTGTTTTGACCAATTGGCGAATAATTTTGTAGAGGCTAAAATTAACGATTTTATGAGTTATTTCCCACGATTGTTCGCCATTTTTTCATTTTGACCGTTAGCAAAAAATTTTGCGGAGAGCAAAATTCATGGCTTCATGAGTTATAACTGATGATTTTGGCCATTTTTAGTTATTTCAACTAGTTGGTAAATAATATCGTGAAGGCCAAAATTCACGATTTTGTGAGTTATAACCCTCTATTTTTGGCCAATTTATAGTTGTTTCAACATGCTGCCATTTTTAATCATTTCGATCATTTACAAATAATACCATGTTTGCAAATAATACCATGCACGCCAAAATTTACGATTTCGTGAGCTATGACCCATGATTTTTGACCACTTTTATTCATCTCAATCTGTTGGCAAATAATTTCTTGGAGGCTAAATTTTAGGATTTCGTGTGCTATTACCCACAAATTTCAGCCTTTTTTATTCATTTTGTCCTAAAATTCAATAATTTCATGAGCTATGATCCATAACTTTTGGTCATTTTTAGTTGTTTCGACCCGTTAGCAAATATATTCATGGAGGCTAAAATTCCCGATTTCATGAACTATTACTCACAAATTTTGGCTCTTTTTTATTCGGTTCAAACCATTGTCAAATAATTTTTAGGTGGCCAAAATTCAAATTTTCGTGAGCTATAACCAATGACTTTTGCCTATTTTTAGTCATTTCGACCCACTGTCAAATGTATTCGCGATTGCCAAAATTCACGTTCGTGAACTATAACCGTTTTTGGCCAATTTTACTCATTTCAAGCTGTTGGCAAATAATTTCACGAAGAAACAAAATTCACGAATTTGCGAGCTATAACCCATATTCTTTAGCCAATTTTAAACATTTCATTCCATTGGCAAATTATTTCACAGAGACTAAAATTCATGATTTCATGAACAATAACCCATGTTTTTGGCCATTGGCAAATAATTTCGTGGAGACCAAAATTCACAATTTTGTGAGCTAACCCACGATATTTGGCCAGTTTTAGTCATTTTCGATCTATTCACAAACTATTCCTCAAAGGTTAAAATTCATGATTTTAGGACCTATAATCCATGATTTTTTAATCATTTTTATTCATTTTAACCAATAGGTAGATGATTTCATGGAAGCACAAATTTACGATTTCGTGAGTTATAACCCACGATTTTTGGCTGATTTTAGTTATTTCGATGCGTTGGTAAATAATTTTGTAATTGCCAAAATTCATAATTTCATTAGCTATAAGCCACAATTATTGGCCATTTTTAGCTATTTCAAGCCATTGGCAAATAATTTTTCAGAGGCCAAAGTTCACAATATCATGCGCTATAACCTATGATTATTGGATATTTTTAGTCATTTTGATCTATTGTCAAATAATTTCGTGGTGGTCAAAATTCACGATTTCATGAGATATAGCCCATGATTTTTGTCTATTTTTAGCTATTTATACCTATTGACAAATATTTTCACAATTATGTAGATTCACGATTTCATGAGCTATAACCCATGATTTTTGGCCAATTTTAGTTGTTTTGATTCATGATTTCATGATTTTATGAGATATAATTCAAAATTTTGACCATTTTCAATCATTTCCACTTGTTAGCAAATAATTCCATGGAGAACAAAATAAGCAATTTCGTGAGCTATATTCCAGGATTAGTGGCTAGTTTTAGTCGTTTCGATCCATTGGCTAATAAATTCATGGGCAATAACTCACAATTTTTGAATATTTTTAGTGCTTTCAACCCGTTGGCAAATAATTTCATGAGCTATAATTTATAATTTCATGAGCTATAATCCATAATTTTTTGGCCATTTTTAATGGTTTTCACATGTAGGTAAATAATTTCGTGGCGGTCAAAATTCACGATTTCATGAGTTACAACCCATGATTTTTGGCTATTTTTAGTCTTTTCAACCCGTAGGCAAATAAATTTTGGAGGTCAAAATTCACAATTTCATGAGCTATAACCCATGATTTTTGGCCAATTTTAGTTATTTTGATTCATGATTTCATGAACAATAACCCATGTTTTTGGCCATTGGCAAATAATTTCATGAGCTATAACCCATGATTTTTGGCCAATTTTAGTTATTTCACCTTGTTGGCAAATAATTTTGCGGAGGCAAAATTCATGATATTATGAGCTATAACTGCGATTTTTAGCTATTTTTATTCGATTCGACCCATTGGCAGATAATTTCGCGAAGATCAAAATTCATGATTTCATACGCTATAACCCACTATTATTGCCCATTTTTAGTCATTTCGACCCATTTTCAAATAATTTCACGAAGGGCAAAATAAAGATTTCATGAGCTATAAAACCCATGATTTTTGGCTATTTTTAGTCTTTTCAACCCGTAGGCAAATAAATTTTGGAGGTCAAAATTCACGATTTCATGAGCTATTACCCATGATTCTTGGCCATTTTTCATCATTTTGACCGTTTGTCAAATAATTTCATTGAGTCTAAAATTCACGATTTTGTGAGCAATAACTCATAATTTTTGCCCATTTCTAGTCTTTTTGACCTTGTTAAATAATTTTGTGATGGACAAAATTCACGATTTCGTGAGCTATAACCGACTATTTTTTATCATTTATAGTTATTTCAACCTGTTGGTAAATAATTTCGTGCAGACTAAAATTCACGATTTCATGAGCTAGAACCCCTTATTTTTTGTCATTTTTAGTCATTTTGACCGGTGGGCAAATAATTTCGTTGAGGCCAAAATTCACAATTTCGTGAGGTATGATCTATGATTTTTAGCCATTTTTAGTCATTTCGATGCAATTTCAAATAATTTCATGCTGGCCAAAATTCATGATTACATGAGCTATACCCTACTATAATCTTCGATTTTGGGCCATTTTTAGTTATTTCACCTTGTTGGCAAATAATTTTACAAAAGCCAAACTTCACGATTTCATGAGATGGTACCCACAATTTTTGCCTTTTTTAGTTGTTTCGACCTGCTATCAAATAATTTAGTGGATCCCCAAATTCATGATTTTGTGCGCTATAACCAACGATTTTTGGCCCTTTTAGTCAATTCAACCCATTGTCAAAAAAAATTATGGTGGCCAAAATTCACGATTTCATAAGCTATAACTTATGATTATTGGATTTTTTTAGTCGTTTAGAGTCATTGAAAATAATTTTGTAGATTCCAAACTTCACAATTTTATAAGCTATAGCCCACGTTTTTTTAGCCATTTTCATTCATTTTAAGATATTGGTAAATAGTTTTGTGGAGGCGAAATTCACGATTTCATGAGTTACAACCCATGATTTTTGGCAATTTTTAGTCTATTCGACCCATTGGCACATAATTCCATGGAGATACAAATTCATGATTTTATGAGCTATAACCCATGATAATTGACTATTTATAGTCATTTCGACCCATTAGTAAATAATTTTGCGGAGGTCAAAATTCACAATTTCATGAGCTATAACGCGTATTTTTTCTTTTTTTTCTTTTCATTTTGACCCATTGGCAAATAATTTCTTGGTGTTCAAAATTCATGATGTCCTGAGCTATCACCCATGATAATTGATCATTTTTAGTAATTACGACCTATTGGTAAATAAGTTTGCGGATACCAAAATTCACAATTTCATGAGCTATAACACATATTTTTTCCCCATTTTTGTCATTTTGACCCATTTGTAAATAATTTCTTGGTGTTCAAAATTCATGATATCCTGAGCTATAACCCATGATTTTTGGCAATTTTAGTCTATTCGACCCATTGGCACATAATTCCATGGAGATAAAAATTCATGATTTCATACGCTATAACCCACTATTATTGCCCATTTTAGTCATTTTGACCCATTGGCAAATAATTTCTTGGTGTTCAAAATTCATGATTTTATGAGCTATAACCCATGATTTTTGGCAATTTTAGTCTATTCGACCCATTGGCGGATAATTTCGCGAAGATCAAAATTCATGATTTCATACGCTATAACCCACTATTATTGCCCATTTTACTCATTTCGACCAATTGGCAAATAATTTCACGATGGTTAAAATTTCATAGTATCTTGAGCTATAACCCATGATTTTTGGCTATTTTTAGTCTTTTCAACCCGTAGGCAAATAAATTTTGGAGGTCAAAATTCACAGTTTCTTGAGCTATAACCCATGATTTTTTGCCACTTCTAGTCGTTTCAAACCATTAGTAATTTTTGCGGAGACCAAAATTCACGATTTCACAATCAATTATTATTATTATTATTATTATTTTAAGTTGTTTCGATCAAGACCATTAAGACGTACGAGGGGATGATGCGTTCCCTCTTCTTTGGGGAGACCGGCAGCAATGTGGATACTGTCAAAACAGATATCCTGGAATGGCCCAACCACTGGACCATTCCAATTTGTTCTTAGTTGACAATATCTACAGCTAAATCATCAAATCATCATACTGTGTACTTTTACGTTGTTTAATTGAGATCTATAATAAAGTAAGTAAACATTATGTCACATATATGTTCAGTTGATTTTGCTTCTTATTGACTTCTTACGTGTGTAACTTGATAGTATACTTCAATTCCTATTGCTACAATACACATATTTGTAATAAGAGCTATTTGTTTGTTCTTTCTTTTGGTATCATCCAATTGGTAATAAGAGCGATTTGTTTGTTCTTGTTTTTGGTATTATCCTTTAGGTCATTTCAAGCTCAAACATCTTATATGATATGGGTGACGTAAGAGCAATTTCAATTTTGTGAGGGCCTATATCAAAATAACCCTAACAGATGGGCGCAGAACTCATGGTGTTATTGGACAAATATGAAACTATATCTTAAAAAAAAAAATTTTGTATAAATATGAAATTTTAGAATATCAAAATTAAATATCGATGAAATTCTAGGCATTACCGTAACACTTACACGGGCATTTGCACGTGAAATAATTCTAGTGAGGTATAATCACAATAAACCAATACAAGGAACAAGCAGACCTGGACCCATCACTTGACATTTTTACAGAATACAAACTGCTTCTATCCTCCCATTGGCTATTGGGTGCAACATCCAAGTTTAATTTTAACAATAAAAGACAGTATAGGCACTGTAATAGGAGCTTGAGGAGAGTTTAGGTATGATCTACAGTAAATACTTGATCATATAATATATGCGCCTGACTGTAATTCACATATACAACAATCAAGCAACCACAACACCAAAAAGTTTGACTATAACTCGGAAAACCAGGCCAAACCCTTCTTCAACTTATAAAAACAAAAGTAAACGGAAAAAAAAGGGAGGTTCAGGATCAAGATAACGTCTGGTTAGTCTCAGCTGGCAGCATGAGACGGTCTCGACCATCCACTAACTTTGCAGATCGAATAAGATCACCAGACTTGATCTGTGAAAGCACTTCTCTACCAATAGTTGTATACCTACATTGATACAGCACACATTAAGGCATAAAAGTTGCGCAGATGTAAAAATCTCAGGGTATGACTTATTGGGATTAGCAAATCAATAACTTTATGCCCTATTCATGCCCAGGTTCAAGCACATGATCTTGGCTACGGACCTTCAATTAAAAGACAGAAAAGGGAAGGAGGTATGATGAATACCCGAAAACTGAAAATTGACCTTCATCAAAAGATAACCCTCCCAGACCAGCCTGCATGAGGGGGATAAAGGACTTAGGAAATTTATGAAGATACATAGAAAATCATGCAAAATAAAACAACGTCATCCTTATGAACAGCCCCAAATAAACAATGTTATTGGCCATGACACTCGAATCCATGACATTGGATTCGAGAAATTCGCTATATGTTTAAGCTCCATGAGCAATAGAGGAGCTTTGGGGGGGCCAGGGGTGGCAACACATACACACACATGAGAATTTTTTTTTAAAAACCTACTTTTCTAAATTAATTAGCAAAATTGACCATATTTTAGTCAATGGATGACAACTAGTCGGTTTTGCAAATGTAGTTCTTGGAAATATATAGGACAGCTATTCCAGTATACTTACGTGTGTTTGCTAATTATACGGTACGAGCAGTTCTGTATAATTTATTTTAACACCAACCAAAGACTTCAGAATTCTAAAAGTCTAAATGCCCTATAAGGGGCTTGCAAGCTTCAGAAATGTTTATGCATGGGCCCGACAATGAAAAATTGCCTCCTCCCCCTTATCATGAAGAAGAAAACTGATTAGTTACTTTATACATGGATAAATGTGTTGTAGCAGATATGCTTTAAGGGGTTTTACAACAAAAGATACATATATATATATATATATATATATATATATATATATATATATATATATATATATATATATATATATATATATATATATATATATATATATATATATATATATATATATATATATATGTGTGTGTGTGTGTGTGTGTGTGTGTGTGTGTGTGGTGTGGTATGTGTGTGTATGTCTGTGTGTATGTCTCTGTGTGTGTGTGTGTCTGTGTGTGTGTGTGTATGTGTGTGTGTATGTCTGTATGTGTGTCTGTATGTATGTGTGTGTGTATGTATGTATGTGTGTGTATGTGTGTGTATGTATGTATGTATGTATGTATGTATGTATGTATGTATGTATGTATGTATGTATGTATGTATGTATGTGTGTGTGTGTGTGTGTGTGTGTGTGTGTGTGTGTGTGTGTGTGTGTGTGTGTATGTATGTATGTATCTACACACACACATATAACTTAGAACTTAGTAAGGTCAAACAATAACTTTTTGGAATGGAGGACATTTCCTCCATTCTATTGTTACACTGAAGGCATAAAGGTAATTTCACCCTACAGTTTTTATTTCTCCCCAAGAAGATGCCGTACACGGCCCCCACACGTACAAATTCAAGGACAAGAAACACCAAGTCACGTTTCTTTTTTTCATATTAGTCCCTCAAATCCTAAATAATTCTACATTAGCCCCTCATAATTGCTCATAAGTCCATCAAATCTTAAGGGATCTTGCAATTTGGTTGCTCAAATCCTAAGAGGTCTTGTGATTTTTCTTCGGAGAGTTATTTCCAATTTGGCTCTCTAGAATTACTCCATTCTTAACTTTGAAACCTCAAAACTTTTTAACTTTTTTCTTGGTCAACGAACATGAGTTTCATTTACCATTTGAACGTTATATATACAAACAGTTACTCAGGCAACACTGGAGATAACAAACAAGCTCATAACTCATCCATGATAACTCACATAATTCATTTAAAACCCTCACAATTCTAACCCAAAGAATCTATCCAGGCTCTAAACTTTTATCTGCTTCAATATATACTCTGGATATCTCCCCTTCTTTACATACATCCTCTGATTCCTTTCAAGCCGTAAAAAATAAACTGCAACCACAAGAGAGATTTTTTTCATTCTCTTTGTAAAAGATTCATCCTTAATTTTTTGACACTTTGATATCCCCAATGTTTACTCCTGTTTTTAACTTCCTTTCTTTTTTGGGAATTTTAACTTTAATACCCCAAATGTTTACAACTTTTTTTCCATACTTTGTATTGATTGCTTCAATGTCTACGCCTATCATAGATCTATCATAGATCTATCATATTGATGTATTTACCATTTTGGATATATCCCATTTTTAATTCGTGTTAGCATGCTCTATACCTTTTCCATAGAAATTCTATTTATTGCACGTGCTCTAATGCTAGTGTGTGTATTGCTGTATAGTCCCTCAAATCTTTCATATTTGAAAGTAGTACTCCAAACCTTTTATATTTGAAAGTACTCCCCCAACCCTTCATATTTTGAAATTCCCCAAATCTTTGAAGAGTTTTGAAATCAGTACCTTCGCTACATTTAACATCTAAATTGTTAACAGTTGTGTGGTTAACAAGGGACGGATTATTACTGAATTACTAAATTAACTAGAGCCAACAGCAAAACCCACCCAAATAAAGTTCAACTTACTCAATTGTACTCTAGCGAAGTTCATTTTGAGATTTGGTTTGAATGCATATGTGTATAACTGCTATTGCACCCAAAAATGTTAAAGATTACGGAATACTTTCTTAATTTCAACCAACTTCTACTAAAGAGATTAATTTCATATTACTTAAAAGATCTGGAGGATTAATACGGAAAAGGCCCTATACACACAAATCATATTTCTTGTAATTTTATGTGCATTTCAAGCAGAATAGGAAAATGGTGTTCAATTTCCATGCAGTTTTGCATCTCTTCTGATTATTGTTTGAAATAAATTCAATATATAATTTATAGTATACTTTCAATGTGAGATCTTCAAAAAGATTATAACTTATATTTTCTGGTTATGGAAAGACAAGCCACAATTGTCATATGGACAAACAAGCCACAATTGTCACATTTTTAAAGTGAAATTTTAGAGAATTGAAGCATGTTTGATTCAACCATAGGTGCATATGTTAAAATGATTAACTATTAATGAATATATTTTTTTGGAAAACTTTTACTTTAGATTCTTCTTTCACCTATTCACATATACAAAACATTATTACTTATGGTCGTATTTGGTCACTTTTTTTATTGATATATGATCATTGTATTTTGGCCCTCCAGGGAAAAATCCTGGCTCTGCCACTGTCCATGAACTCTTGACTTGGAACTCCAACTAACTTGTTTGTGCCGGGTTTTGCCAAGAGAAAGTGAGAGAAGAGTAAGATTGACTGCAGGGACAATAACAAGAGGAAGAAGAAGAAATTTTAAATAAATATAAAAACTAAATGATAAGAAAAATGTATGAACAGATATTATTATCGATTTAAAATTTGACTTATAAATATCCATAAAAGTATTAATACAACTTAAATTGTTATAGATCAATTTACTGATTAATCTGTAGCACTTTAAGATGTATCGTTTACAATTAATTGTTAAATAAAGATGATAAAAATAGCCACGTCTACTGTGACCTGTTTTAACTTTTGTATATATTTATTTCACCTTGTATCTAGAAATCAATATTACTAAATATAACAATCTCCTATAAGTAGACTTTGCATCAACTTTTAATTTGAAAAACAGAACGATTAACCTACTTTAGTGACTTGTTTCATGTTGATTACGACTTGTTTCACGTTGATTATACCCATCTTTTTTATATGAAAGAACAAAAGTCCTAGTTCTAGTTGACAAACAAGAAAAATGTATTGTGTGCAAATGTCTGACAAATCTATGATAGATAGTAGCAGGAAGAGTATAAGTAATCTACATCCAATCTATTGACAAATATTTACATATAGATTTTTCACAGTTCTCTTATTATAGATGTTTCGACATAAATTTATAAAATGAAAAAGTTAATGTTTTTGCTTACATTTCTCTTATCATAGAGATAGAAGAAGAACTGAGATGGTGAAGAGTACTTTTCAGAGTCCGTGCTATGTGCCATTGCTACGGAACCATAGACAGATAATGGAAGCACAGGCAGCTCTCCATCCTACACCAGTTAAAAAATGAGAAATTTTAAGGAAATTAAGGGCGCCCCATGCAATTTCCTCAATCAACAAACTACCAGTCACCATTTAACTGACCTGAATGCTAAGAGTAGTTTTGTATAATGGTTCAAATTGTCCAGAAGGCATTACTTCTAGTGGGACACTGTAGCCAGAATTTTCCAGCTTGCTATCCACCAGAACTGCTTGATCTGTGCATTTTAGTCTTGCCCCATCATATGCTCCATCAAGCACCTGAAATATTTCTTTTGTTAATTCTTAAGATCCCTTAGAAGAAATTCGACATACGGTTTGAAGAAATTCAACATGTGATTTAAAAATTTATTTTACATAACAAAAATGATAAAGATTCCTTTAAAAAATGCTTAATTATGATTGTGTCATCAGAAGTTTATTAGTACTTTTCCATTGACGACTCATATTAAGTAGGCAACTGAATCAAACAAAAAACAGAAGAAGGAAGCAAAGGGATAAGTCAGATTCAGATACCTTACCAATTTTGCAAAGTTCCCAGTAGTCAATGGAGCAGAGTATCCATCAAGGATAACCTGTGGATTAAACTGACTGCTTAACTCAAACGTGAGGAGAACTGATTGGTAATAAACAATTGAGAACTGATCGCAAATGTCACAGTGCACATTTGCATCTACACTGCCAGTTATTGACATCAGTTTTTCCCTCCTAATGTAATAAGAACCGCAGTTACCTCAACAATGAATATATGCTTTTTTTTATCACGACAGCTATATTTCTAATTTCTAAAGTTGGCAGATCCAGTGTTTTTTCTTGAACGCACAGTACCAACTTCTTAAACAACATTGCCTTGAATGTGCATCAAGGAGATCTGGAAGAAGTAAATTAATTCATAGAGAATGCAAGACATGCATTCCTATTGACCATCAGTTCTTATGTTTAATCATAAACTTCCTGACTACTAGTATGTTATGATTCTTATCCAGATTAAATTTCTCTCAAAATGATGCATTGTTTCTTAGTAAACACATGTTGATGCATCAAAAAGGCTGACCGACTTTATTCATACATGACGTGAATTTCAACAAACCTGGATTGTGGCAAGACTTTGCGGCTGCCCTCCAGCTATGGGAAAAAATGCGGTACCAGCATCTTTCTCAATTGTAAACTCAACAGTTCCTCTGCCTGTTAGCCTACCAAATGCAAAAACATAATCCATCATTTCTTGTTTAGTTATAGTGAATTGCCCAAAGAGCCATCTACCATAAATACTAAACTATGAACAAAAGGAAGAAAGTTAAATACAGGTATATGCCCAAAGAGCCATCATTTCTAGCTTTATTTTTTTCACACATCAGATTTTTACTGTATATTTTGAAGGAGAAAGTATAAGAATGTAGATATATAGTTTTTAAAAACAGTACAGATCCATGATACCAATGTAGAGATAAACAATGAAATTTGTCAAAGTATATCTTTCGGTGGCCAAAACGTCGAATGATTATTGGCCCTGTTCCTGGAATAATTACTGATATTGGGGACAGATTTAGAACTACAAGATCCAAAACTTCCTTAGTAACTTTTGGAGATAACTTTCAAGGTTTAAAAGTTGACCGTTTTCATCGACTATGGTCAAGAAACAATACAATCTGGAAGATATATTTGTCAAAGTGCCGTAATAACCTCATCCTAAACAAATACTTTTCGCATGACCATTCAAATGTTCTTACAACCAATCGCTCACACAGGAGCATTTAGGATAAACCCACTTAGGATTTGATAAATGCGTTGCTTCCGAAGCATGTGCTCACGTTAAAATCATAGTATTGATTTTGGGATCTTTATTCTATGCTAACTATCTCAGTATGATAACAGATTGTCTACCACTAACTTAAGAATATGAACTTTTTAATTATAATTGTGAAGATGTACTTACAATCAAATTGCATTAAGCCAATTTTCTAGGGCTAGGAATGGGATGCCTTCCGTCCTAAGCAAGGGTTGTAGCAAACCAACTGCTAGGGGTGGAAGCGTGAGCCGAGGCCCGTCTGAGGGCGGAGTAGCGGACGTCAGCTCGTGGCTGCATAGCGGGTCTAGTGGGCTGACTTTGGTCGCATGTTCATCACAATTAATTTTCTTTGCTTTTTTATTTTTTTAACTATTTATTTTATTGTTTTATAAGTATTGTTAGCACTTAAAAATTATGTTTAAATAAGAAACTAACAATCCAATAATTGTAAGAAATAGAAAAATAATTTCATTAATAGTTTTATGAACATGGGGACCTATAGTTTTATGAAATTAGCTGTGTTAATCCTTTCAAAATATGCAGCTTTTTAATTGTCTATGCTCGAATTTCTATTCAACTTGTTCATAAATTATATAGATTCATGTTTATAAAACTATTATCATATTCGAGAAGAACTATATTGTAAAAATTGCAGGCCAACGGACCAAGACGAGTGGGCCAGCCTACCTATAAGGGACCTAGCTCACTTACTGGGCAGAGCGGCTGAGCGTGTTATTGGCCTATATAGGTTGGGGGCCAACCAAGCTCACCTCGCGACCCACTCTGCTACCGGGCCGAGACCAGCCCATCTCACGCCATGCCGAGTTGGGTCGGGCCCATACATGGTTCGAGCAAATGGGCTCGCGAGATGACCCAGCCCAATGCCCACCCCTACCAACTACTAGTGTCTAGAGTCTGCAAGCGGAGACTTATCATCATGCATAAAGTGGAAACCCTTCCATCTAGTAATATTCTTCCAGGTAATCAATCTTTGATAGCAGATAGAATTAATTGCAATCTCTGTTAACTAGCTAGCTTACCGTATCGCTTAGAAAAATGGTAGAGTTATCATACATCAAATCCTATTCAAGAAGGCTAGAACTAGGCTGACGTAGCTGTTCCTTACAAACATGGGAAGAGTTATCATACATCAATCAATCGTACTCCTAGAATTAGGCGAGACAACTGCTCCTTTACGTTATTCTTTGATATTTCTCATCAGTAGTAATGCTGTTTCGGCCTCTGAGGTTCCATCCAAGTTCCAAGGATGATACAAGAGAATCCATATACACTAGAAATGCATATTACAGCTGGCCAATCTTAAGACCACCAATACAATTTTGATTATAATCCTCTAATTTGTCGAGAACTTAAAATGCTTGATATTTAAAAAGACCGTGCTATGCCTTAAAAAAAAAGACCTTATTATAGCCACAAACAAAGGAAGGCTGGAGGTACAGGATATGTTTTGGTTTTTGTGATATTAGTTCCTCAAATCTTTCATATTTTGAAATTAGTTATTCCAAATTAGTCTCTCCAAACAAGAACAGAAATTGCATTAGAAGGATTAATTTGAAATAACTTATGAAAAAACTGGGGATGTGAGAGTCCATAGCAGTAGAATGTACTTGGTTATCCCTCCAATTGCTAATTCTCCTATTGATTGGTGAGACTAATTTGAAAAGGGCTAAATTGAAAATAACCTAAGAATTGAAGGACCTAATTGCAATTTAAATTATTTGAGAGACAAATTTCAAAATAGCTTAAGTTTTGAGGGACCTAACAACAATTTAAATAATTTGATGGGACAAATTTTGAAATATGAAAGATTTAAGGGACTAATGTAGAAAAACCCTATCTTTCAATGTGGTACATAATACGGAACCATTGTTTCCTATGTGCTTTAGCCTTTTTGTTATTTGAGTGAAGGTTCGTACTCTCTCTCTCTCTTGTAAGAGCTGAAATGTGTTCACTTTGCCCCCACAGTTGATGTATCAAATGCGCTCAATTATCTATACTAAGGGGCTGTTTGGTTCATTTCACAACTCCCCAACCCACCTCCCATCTTCTCACTTATTTTAAACGTAAAAGTATAAAAGATTCAATAAAATATACTATGACATCTATAAATAATAATTATTATATCTTAAACAGTGGCGGATCCAGGATTTCTAGAAATTGGTCACCATATAATGAATAGTTAAAAAAGTTCACAACTGTCTGGCATGTTAAGCAAAAAAATTCCCAACTGTCTTGACGAGTTTCATATTTTGGAAAAAGAAAAACAAAATCACATCATTTGTAACACTATCAAATACATCTTTTTAATATAAGTTACTAAAATCACTAAGCCAATCATCACTCTTTTTTCTTCAACTTTGATAATCTCCAGTTGCAAAAATACATGCCAATATACATTTTCCTCTAAATCCTAAATGCCCCTTTGTTTTTAAATAAGTTACGGAGAAATTTTGACCATGGGAGATGATGAGTAATGTGGATTTGAGTTTTTAACTTGCGGGCTTAAGGTTTAAACCCATTAAAGAAACAGGCTGGTTAATTGTAACTGAGAGGTATATATAACAGGAACAGTAAGAGCACTTTAAAACGTTAGATTTGAGGAAATATTCTCTTAGAGCAAATGTCATTTAACTATAGAGACCAAATTGCAATAACTAATGATTTAAGGGACCTAGGAGCAATTTCAGTGATTTGAGGGATTGATATCAAATTACTGAAGATGTGATGGACTAATATCTGAACTCCTCTAGTATGTGAGGAGCCCTTGGAGGAAGTGGTGTCAAGTGACACCACTTCCTCTAAGTTGGATCTGCCTATGCTAAAATTACAGAAAGTAATTTAAAAGCAAGGATGTTAAAGTGTAAAATATCTCTTAATGCATTAATTCCATAAAAAAAAGTTATAAAAATAATATACAAATATGTATTATGCTGAAAATTACAAACTTAATTTAAAATGCTAACTTTGCTAATAGTTCTATTAAAATAAATCAATCAATATCATTATATATCTCCTTAACCAAATCAGAAGTTGATTTCAATTTTGAAACTCTTATTATGCCCTGTACATTGCTTTCACATTTTTTTCATATCATGTGCATTTGCACATGCTGAACTTCCTAGTTCAGATAAAGTCAATATTCACATATGTGTCAGTACCAAGCAAAGCCCCAGTACAATTTCCCACTCTCCAGTGCCCACCAAAATGTATAAGCCAACCTTAACATTTCCAACTCCAATCCCAAACCAGAATGTAACCCAACCTTTGATGCCTTATATACTCATCCATTTATCTCTCTATCTGATCTGCTTTTTTTTTTTTAACCTAGCCAGGAATCAAACCCAAGACCGTCGAAGGCATACTGGAACCTCCCAACCATCCGGCTCACCCTGGCGGGCAATCTGATCTTGTTTAAGTAGAAAATTTTTCCAATTTTCATTCTTTCCTATAGGATCATGCAATATGTAGCAAAATAAATCATCACAGAACTTTGCCTACCTCTACTGCCATACTCATGCATGGATTAGTGCATGTGTTATACAGAGAGGCAAAGAAACAAGGGGGGAGAGTCAAGTTACCTTGGGTACTTTAAGTATTGCTCAGGCAATAAAAAGGACAACCCTGGAGCCTGTTACATTATAGAACCATTAGATATCTATAGGGTTCATTCATCCTGTTTGACATTCTTCTATATATTTGACGTGCAGACAAGTGCTTAGTATTTATGGAGTAGTGTACTCATGTTGCATTAAGCCTCATAGTGATATTAAATGAATAACTAGGTTAATTACTGTTTGAACCGAGTAATTAAACAAAAACATCAAGCAAACAATGAGGAAAACATGTAACATATTCTTTTTTTTCATTTCCCTTAATATTGTTACATGAACAAGAGTTACCTGTAACAACTCTATCTCTGCAAGAGTGTCAAGAGATGATGCAAGGCTTACAGACACCTTATCTGGGTCATTCTCTTTTATAGACTGAATCAAGTTTTGCAGCCCCCCCTGAAACATCATTGTGAATTCATTGATACAAAATATTCACACTATAGTTTTTAAAGAGAACAAATATTCATACT
Organism: Asparagus setaceus; assembly: GCA_012295165.1. Classification (NCBI taxonomy): domain Eukaryota; kingdom Viridiplantae; phylum Streptophyta; class Magnoliopsida; order Asparagales; family Asparagaceae; genus Asparagus; species Asparagus setaceus. The sequence continues at coordinate 4,955,511 of CM022702.1, read as the reverse complement.
ATATTGCACATATATGATAGGAAAAGTGATTTAACTTGATTTTTATGCAGAGGCATCATAACTTAACATTGAGGCTGCACAAGAAAGGAAATTAGCAGAAAGAATAAAACAAAGACCGCAATAGGATCCTCAATATCATCTTTTTCAATCGGAAACAAATCTTAAACATTGTTAATAGCATTTGGTGTTTACCAGGACATTCCATGTATAAAATTTTGTCGTGTTGGACACTTGAACATGACATGAAAATTGGATACTTGTGTTCTATGTTCCCTATGCTCCAGACCTTGCTCATGTAATAAAAAGAGGATATCATTTTATCGAAAGAGGGCAAAGGCTTATAGAGAATATCTACAAACAAATTATAGGCAAAGACTAGAAAATCGTTTTAAAAATGTTTTAAAATGTTAATCAATTGTTGCAGTCATCCAAACCCATATACTGCTCTTCAACCATGTCAATGTTATGAAATAGATAAACAATTAGTATAAAGGAGCATTTGTTGATCCTTTAACTATAGGATCTATAATAATAATATATACATGTGCATACATGCACACTTATGCATATACACATACATGAATATATTGATCTCCTAGTGTCCTCTTCTTTAAGAGTTACTGTGTTGCAGTTTAAGACACCAAAAAAACTTCTCCACTAGTGTCCCTATGTCCAAGTAAACTTAGCATCATGTTTAAGATATTATATTCTCATGAATAATTTCTTTGGATGTGTAAGCTACTAGCTTTAAGCTTTGGCATGAAATGGAGTTAGCTGAAATTTGTGCAAAATGGGGCGATCCCACATTGTTTTCACAAAAATGTCCCCCATATAGCTTTTTCCTTTTTATCTGAAATGTCATGCCACGCCTAAGAAGATTGGGTAACATAACAAACTTCATCTTCAGCAATGTAAGATCAATCAAAATATCTCTGAGCTCTCCTTTCTCTCATTGTTTGATGCAAGTGATTTAAGCTTCAACACAAATACCCCACTGGAATCAAAACAGGAGCAGAAACAGGAACAACGAAGAAGGACAGAAACTGTGGACACTGGCTATTTAGTTGAGGTCCAAAACTGAAACTAGTTATTAAACCTTGAGTGTAAACCACATGCGTTATACGTCAAGCAATTAGCTAGTGAGTAAATCATCTACCCATTTTCAGTTAGGTTGAATTAAGATTGAAATCACATGTTTGAGTTATTGTCTGTTTGGGAATACATAGCATTTCAAGCATTGCTCAATAGACGTCCAATGATCTGAGTAATATGAAACTATGAATGTCATCGGACTTCAGCACTAATTAGGTTTTGAAGACTAAAAATGTAATCAGTCGAAAATATTGTTTTAAACAAGTGTATGTACCTTCCCATCTATTAGAGAAGTATACAGCAGTGAACCCCTTTCCTTAAAATCTTCAGGTACGCTTCCCAGTATGGATTCCTTCTCCTCAATTGCAATCTGAATGTCAATAAATAGGTAAAGTATTGTTAGGATAAGTGATGAACACGGAAATTTAGAAATCTGAGCAGTTAACTTGTGTCAATTTGC